>JAUNZM010000717.1:0-16404 GCA_033459285.1 Clamator glandarius
CCATAGAGACCCCATAGAGACCCCATAGGGACCCCCATAGAGACCCCATAGGGACCCATAGAGACCCCATAGAGACCCCATAGGGACCCCATAGAGACCCCATAGGGACCCATAGAGACCCCATAGAGACCCCATAGGGACCCATAGAGACCCCATAGAGACCCCATAGGAAGGGACCCCACTCAGACCCATAGATCAGAGCCCCCCCCCTCCTTAGAGCCCCCTAGCCCCCCACAGGAGCCCCCAACACCCCATAGGAGCCCCCTAACCCCATAGGAGCCCCCCAGCACCCGTAGGAGCCCCCCATCACCTCTAGGAGCCCCCTAACCCCCCATAGAAGCCCTCCAGCACCCATAGGAGCCCCCCAGCACCCATAGGAGCCCCCATCCCCTCTAGGGGCCCGGTCTCACCTCGGGGGGCGCGTCCCCGCGCTGCAGGCAGAGCACACAGAGCCGCTCGTCCCCCCCGAACCCCGCGCCTGGCGGCCCCACAGCCTCCTCGGCCTCACCTGGGGGGCACAGACCCACAGCGACCCATAGCAACCCCATAGGGACCCATAGAGACCCCATAGAGACCCCATAGAGACCCCATAGAGACCCATAGCGACCCCATAGAGACCCCATAGAGACCCATAGAGACCCCATAGGGACCCCATAGACCCCATAGAGACCCCATAGAGACCCCATAGAGACCCCATAGAGACCCCATAGAGACCCATAGCGACCCCATAGAGACCCCATAGAGACCCATAGAGACCCCATAGGGACCCCATAGACCCCATAGAGACCCCATAGGGACCCCATAGGGACCCCATAGGGACCCCATAGAGACCCATAGCGACCCCATAGAGACCCCATAGAGACCCATAGAGACCCCATAGGGACCCCATAGACCCCATAGAGACCCCATAGGGACCCCATAGGGACCCCATAGGGACCCATGGAGACCCCATAGAGACCCATAGGGACCCCATAGGGACCCATGGAGACCCCATAGAGACCCATAGAGACCCCATAGAGACCCCATAGAGACCCCATAGGGACCCCATAGGGACCCATGGAGACCCCATAGAGACCCCATAGACCCCATAGGGACCCATAGAGACCCCATAGAGACCCCATAGAGACCCCATAGGGACCCATAGAGACCCATAGAGACCCCATAGAGACCCATAGAGACCCCATAGGGACCCATAGCGACCCCATAGGGACCCATAGAGACCCCATAGGGACCCATAGAGACCCATAGAGACCCCATAGAGACCCCATAGAGACCCCATAGGGACCTCATAGGGACCCATAGAGACCCCATAGAGACCCCATAGAGACCCCATAGGGACCCATAGAGACCCCATAGAGACCCCATAGAGACCCATAGGGACCCATAGAGACCCATAGAGACCCCATAGAGACCCATAGAGACCCCATAGAGACCCCATAGAGACCCATAGGGACCCCATAGAGACCCCATAGAGACCCCATAGGGACCTCATAGGGGACCCATAGAGACCCCATAGAGACCCCATAGGACCCCATAGACCCCATAGAGACCTAGACCCATAGAGACCCATAGGGACCCCATAGAGACCCATAGAGACCCCATAGAGACCCCATACGGACCCCATAGAGACCCCATAGAGACCCATAGAGACCCCATAGAGACCCCATAGAGACCCATAGGGACCCCATAGAGACCCCATAGAGACCCCATAGGGACCCCATAGGGACCCATGGAGACCCCATAGAGACCCCATAGAGACCCCATAGACCCCATAGAGACCCATAGAGACCCCATAGAGACCCATAGGGACCCCATAGAGACCCATAGAGACCCCATAGAGACCCCATAGAGACCCCATAGAGACCCCATAGAGACCCCATAGGGACCCCATAGAGACCCCATAGAGACCCATAGAGACCCCATAGAGACCCCATAGAGACCCCATAGACCCCATAGAGACCCATAGAGACCCCATAGAGACCCATAGAGACCCCATAGAGACCCATAGGGACCCCATAGAGACCCCATAGAGACCCATAGAGACCCCATAGAGACCCATAGGGACCCCCAGAGACCCCCCAGAGACCCATAGAGACCCTATAGGACCCCATATGGCCCCACAGCCCCCCCAGTCTCACCGTGGGGCAGGGGGGGCTCCGGGCCCCCCTGGGCGTACGTGTGGTCGGGGGTGGGGGGGGGCAGCACCCCGCTATGGGGAGAGAAAAATGGGAGGAGGGGGGTCCCATCAGCCCCCTCACCCCCAAACTGGAATCCCCCCCATGCCTAAATCTCAATGTTTAACCCCCCAAATACCCCCCCAGACCCCAAATACCCCCCGGAAAGCCCCCCCCCAGCCCCTCAAATACCCCCAAGACTCCCTCAAGTAGCCCCCAGAGCCCCCCCAAACCCCCAAATACCCCTCAAAGCCCCCCCCAAGCCCCCCAAACGCCCCCTAACCCTCCCAAACAGCCCCAGGGCCCCCCAAAAGCCCCCTAAGACCCCCAAATACCCCCCAGAGACTCCTAAATACCCCCAAGACCCCCCCAGATACTCCCCGGAGCCCCCCAAATGCCCCCAACCCTCCCAAACATCCCCAGGGCGCCCCCTAAATCCCCCCAAAACCCCCAATTTGGGGTGTCTCCCCCTGCTAGACTCACCCGCCCCCCCCCTCGCGGGCGCCACAACTCGGGGTCCTCAGCGTCGAACCAGGGGAAAGTGACCCCCATGAGCTAAAGAGAGGGGGTCAGCGCCCCACAGAGACCCCATAGAGACCCACAGAGACCCATAGGGACCCCTAGGGACCCACAGGGACCAATAGGGACCAATAGGGACCCATAGGGACCCCACCAGGGACCAATAGGGACCCATAGAGACCCCATAGGGACCCCATAGAGACCCCATAGAGACCCATAGGGACCCCATAGAGACCCCATAGAGACCCCATAGAGACCCATAGGGACCCCATAGAGACCCCATAGAGACCCCATAGGGACCCCATAGAGACCCCATAGAGACCCCATAGAGACCCCATAGAGACCCCATAGGGACCCCATAGAGACCCCATAGAGACCCCATAGAGACCCATAGAGACCCCATAGAGACCCCATAGAGACCCATAGGGACCCCATAGAGACCCCATAGAGACCCCATAGGGACCCCATAGAGACCCCATAGAGACCCATAGAGACCCCATAGGGACCCCATAGAGACCCCATAGAGACCCCATAGAGACCCCATAGGGACCCCATAGAGACCCCATAGGGACCCATAGGGACCCACAGGGACCAATAGGGACCCATAGAGACCCCATAGAGACCCCATAGAGACCCACAGAGACCCCATAGAGACCCCATAGAGACCCCATAGAGACCCCATAGGGACCCCATAGAGACCCATAGGGACCCCATAGGGACCCCATAGAGACCCCATAGAGACCCCATAGAGACCCCATAGGGACCCCATAGAGACCCCATAGAGACCCCATAGGCAGACCCCATAGGGACCCCATAGAGACCCCATAGAGACCCCATAGGGACCCCATAGGGACCCCATAGAGACCCCATAGAGACCCCATAGGGACCCCATAGAGACCCCATAGAGACCCCATAGAGACCCCATAGAGACCCATAGGGACCCCATAGAGACCCCATAGGGACCCCTAGAGACCCCATAGAGACCCCATAGAGACCCCATAGGGACCCCATAGAGACCCCATAGAGACCCCATAGAGACCCCATAGGGACCCCATAGAGACCCCATAGAGACCCCATAGAGACCCCATAGGGACCCCCATAGAGACCCCATAGAGACCCCATAGGGACCCCATAGAGACCCCATAGAGACCCCATAGAGACCCCATAGAGACCCATAGGGACCCCATAGAGACCCCATAGGGACCCATAGGGACCCCATAGAGACCCATAGAGACCCCATAGAGACCCCATAGAGACCCCATAGGGACCCCATAGAGACCCCATAGAGACCCCATAGAGACCCCATAGAGACCCATAGGGACCCCATAGAGACCCCATAGAGACCCATAGGGACCCCATAGAGACCCATAGAGACCCCATAGAGACCCACAGAGACCCCATAGAGACCCCATAGAGACCCCATAGAGACCCCATAGGGACCCCATAGAGACCCCATAGGGACCCATAGGGACCCATAGGGACCCATAGAGACCCATAGAGACCCCATAGGGACCCCATAGAGACCCCATAGAGACCCCATAGGGACCCCATAGGGACCCCATAGAGACCCCATAGGGACCCCATAGAGACCCCATAGGGACCATAGAGACCCCATAGGGGACCCACAGGGACCAATAGGGACCCATAGAGACCCCATAGAGACCCCATAGAGACCCATAGAGACCCATAGAGACCCCATAGAGACCCCATAGAGACCCACCAGAGACCCCCATAGAGACCCCATAGAGACCCCATAGAGACCCCATAGAGACCCCATAGGGACCCCATAGGGACCCCATAGAGACCCCATAGAGACCCCATAGGGACCATAGAGACCCCATAGGGACCCACAGGGACCAATAGGGACCCATAGAGACCCCATAGGGACCCCATAGGGACCCCATAGAGACCCCATAGGGACCCCATAGGGACCCACAGGGACCAATAGGGACCCATAGAGACCCCATAGAGACCCCATAGAGACCCCATAGAGACCCCATAGGGACCCATAGAGACCCCATAGGGACCCCATAGAGACCCCATAGAGATCCCATAGAGACCCCATAGAGACACATAGAGACCCATAGGGACCCCAGAGACCCCATAGAGACCCCATAGAGACCCCATAGAAATCCCATAGAGATCCCATAGAGACCCCATAGAGACACATAGAGACCCATAGAGACCCATAGGGACCCATAGAGACCCCATAGAGACCCCATAGAGACCCCATAGGGACCCACAGGGACCCATAGAGACCCCATAGAGACCCCATAGAGATCCCATAGAGACACATAGAGACACATAGAGACCCATAGAGACCCCATAGGGACCCCTAGAGCCCCACAGGTCCCATATAGCCCCATGGGGCCCCCTCACCTGGATGAAGAGCTCCCGGGCGCCCCCCTCGGGGGGGTCTCTGCCCGCCCCCCCCCCGCAGCAGAACCCCCACCACGTCCTCGCTGAACTCCTCCTACCCCCCCCCCCCAAAAAAAATAGAAATGTGGGACCTCCTGCCCCATAGATCCCCCCCCATAGCACCCATATGGCCCCCCCACCCCCAAACCCCCATTTAACCCCCCAAAACCCCCATTTACCCCCCCAAATCCCCAATTTAATCCCCCAAATCCCCCATTTAATCCCCCAAAATGACCCTTTTACTCCCCATTTAACCCCAAAATTCCCATTGACCCCCCATTTACCCCCCCAAATCCCCATTTAACCCCCCAAATCCCCCATTTACCCCCCAAAACTCCCATTTACCCCACAAAATCCCCATTTACCCCCCCAAAATCCTTATTTAACCCCCCTCACCACGGAGCCGTAGCCGCCGCTCTCCACGAGGGCCCCGATGGCCCCGAGGTCGCAGGGTCCTGGGTGCCCCTTGACCCCCCCGGGGGGGCACTGGGAGGGGAAGGGGGGGGGGTCAGGAGAGTGAGGACCCCCCCCAGCCCCAAAACGCCCCCCAAAACCACTCAAAACGCCCCCAAAACACCCTAAAACCTCCCCAAACGCCCCCCCAAACACCCCAAAACGCTCAAAAAACACCAAATTGACCCCCAAACGCCCCAAAACGCCCCCAAAACGCTCAAAAACCACCAAATTGACCCCAAAACGCCCCCCAAACCCCCCAAAACGCCCCCAGAACGCTCAAAAAACACCAAATTGACCCCAAAACGCCCCCCAAACCCCCCAAAACGCCCCCAAAACGATCAAAAAACACCAAATTGACCCTAAAACGCCCCCAAAACGCTCAAAAAACACCAAATTGACCCCAAAACGCCCCCCAAACCCCCCAAAACGCCCCCAAAAGGCTCAAAAAACACCAAATTGACCCCAAAACGCCCCCAAAACGCTCAAAAAACACCAAATTGACCCCAAAACGCCCCCCAAACACCCCAAAACACCAGCCACAAGTGCCCCCCCTGCCCCCTAAGTGCCCCCCCCAGCCCCATAAGTGCCCCCCCCTGCCCCCTAACTGCCCCCCCCCCAGCCCCACAGATACCTGGGGGCAGCGCAGGAGGTCGGCGCCGTGGGGCGAGCGCAGGAGCCCCCCAAGTACCCGCGAGAGGGGCCCCGATAGAGGCTCTGGGGGGAGAGAGAGACCCATAGCGACCCATGGCTGCCCCATAGTGACCCATAGGGACCCATAGAGACCCATAGCGACCCATAGAGACCCCATAGAGACCCATAGAGACCCCATAGCGACCATAGAGACCCATAGGGACCCATAGAGACCCCACAGGGACCCATAGCGACACATAGAGACCCATAGAGACCCATAGAGACCCCATAGCGACCCATAGGGACCCCATAGAGACCCATAGGGACCCCATAGAGACCCCATAGAGACCCCATAGAGACCCACAGGGACCCATAGAGACCCCATAGAGACCCCATAGGGACCCATAGAGACCCCATAGAGACCCATAGAGACCCCATAGGGACCCCATAGGGACCCCATAGAGACCCATAGAGACCCATAGCGACCCACGGCTGCCCCATAGCGACCCATAGAGACCCATAGGGACCCATAGAGACCCCATAGAGACCCATAGGGACCCATAGAGACCCATAGAGACCCATAGCGACCCACGGCTGCCCCATAGCGACCCATAGAGACCCATAGGGACCCATAGAGACCCCATAGAGACCCATAGGGACCCATAGAGACCCCATAGAGACCCATAGGGACCCATAGAGACCCCATAGGGACCCATAGAGACCCATAGAGACCCATAGCGACCCACGGCTGCCCCATAGAGACCCATAGGGACCCATAGAGACCCATAGGGACCCATAGAGACCCCATAGGGACCCATAGAGACCCCATAGAGACCCCATAGAGACCCATAGGGACCCCATAGAGACCCCATAGGGACCCCATAGGGACCCCATAGGGACCCCATAGAGACCCCATAGAGACCCCATAGGGACCCATAGAGACCCCATAGAGACCCCATAGAGACCCCATAGGGACCCATAGAGACCCCATAGAGACCCCATAGAGACCCCATAGGGACCCCATAGAGACCCCATAGAGACCCATAGAGACCCCATAGAGACCCCATAGGGACCCCATAGGGACCCATAGAGACCCCATAGAGACCCCATAGGGACCCATAGAGACCCCATAGAGACCCCATAGAGACCCCATAGGGACCCCATAGAGACCCCATAGAGACCCCATAGGGGACCCCATAGGGACCCATAGGGACCCCATAGGGACCCCATAGAGACCCATAGAGACCCATAGGGACCCATAGGGACCCATAGAGACCCCATAGGGGACCCATAGAGACCCATAGCGACCCACGGCTGTCCCATAGCGACCCATAGGGACCCATAGAGACCCATAGAGACCCCATAGAGACCCATAGCGACCCATAGGGACCCATAGAGACCCCATAGGGACCCATAGAGACCCATAGAGACCCATAGAGACCCCATAGAGACCCCATAGGGACCCCATAGGGACCCCATAGAGACCCCATAGGGACCCCATAGAGACCCATAGAGACCCCATAGAGACCCCATAGGGACCCCATAGGGACCCCATAGAGACCCCATAGGGACCCCCATAGGGACCCCATAGAGACCCAATAGAGACCCCATAGGGACCCCCATAGAGACCCATAGAGACCCCATAGAGACCCCATAGAGACCCCATAGGGACCCCATAGGGACCCCATAGGGACCCCATAGAGACCCCCATAGGGACCCCATAGAGACCCCATAGAGACCCCATAGGGACCCCATAGAGACCCCATAGAGACCCCATAGAGACCCCATAGAGACCCCATAGGGACCCCATAGAGACCCATAGAGACCCCATAGGGACCCCATAGGGACCCATAGAGACCCATAGCGACCCACGGCTGCCCCATAGCGACCCATAGGGACCCATAGAGACCCATAGAGACCCCATAGAGACCCCATAGGGACCCCATAGGGACCCCATAGAGACCCCATAGGGACCCCATAGGGACCCCATAGAGACCCCATAGAGACCCCATAGAGACCCCATAGGGACCCCATAGGGACCCCATAGAGACCCATAGAGACCCCATAGAGACCCCATAGGGACCCCATAGGGACCCCATAGGGACCCATAGAGACCCCATAGAGACCCCATAGGGACCCCCATAGAGACCCATAGAGACCCCCATAGAGACCCCATAGGGACCCCATAGAGACCCCATAGAGACCCCATAGAGACCCCCATAGAGACACACAGAGACCCCATAGAGCCCCTTAGCGCCCCCTAGTGTCCCCCCCCCCTCACCTGTGGGGGTGGCCGCACTGGGGGGGCAGGGGGGGGGGGCTCCCCCCCCTCCTCCTCCTCCTCTTTCACCCCCCAGCAGGCGCATGTGGGGCAGAACGACCCTGGGCAGGGGGGGTAAAAACTCAGTTATTGCCCCCCCTTATTGCCCCATAATCCCCTTTTTTACCCCCCCTATTTGCCCCCCAAACCCCCCATTTTTACCCCCCTAACCCCCTTTATTGCCCCATAACCCCCTTTTTTAACCCCCAAACCCCTTTATTGCCCGCAAACCCCCTTTATTGCCCCGCAAACCCCCTTTATTGCCCCCCAAACCCCCTTTATTGCCCCTCAAATGCCCTTTATTACCCACAAACCCCCTTTATTCCCTCCCCAAACCCCCTTTATTGCCCCCCAAACCCCCTTAATTACCCCCCAAACCCCCTTTATTGCCCCCAAACCCCCTTTATTGCCCTCTAAACCCCCTTTATTGCCCCCGAACCCCCTTTACTGATCCTCATAGCCCCCCTCACCGAGGCGTCTCCGTCGGGCACAGGGAGGGCAGAGCCCGTCCTCGGGGGCCCATTCGGGGTCCCCCCCGGCCCCCCCCCGGGATGGCCCCGCAGCCCCCGCACCTCGAGCAGCCCCAGCAGAGCTGGAGAGGGGCAAAAAGGGGGGGTCAGGGGGCAATAAAGGGGGTTTGGGGGGCAATAAAGGGGGTTTGGGGGCAATAAAGGGGATTTGGGGGGCAATAAAGGGGGTTTGGGGCGTAATTAAGGGGGTTTGGGGGGCAATAAAGGGGGTTTGTGGGTAATAAAGGGGGTTTGGGGGCAATAAAGGGGGTTTGGGTGGTAATAAAGGGGGTTTGGGGGGCAATAAAGGGGGTTTGTGGGTAATAAAGGGGGTTTGGGGGGCAATAAAGGGGGTTTGGGGGGTAATAAAGGGGGTTTGGGAGGCAATAAAGGGGATTTGGGGGTAATAAAGGGGGTTTGGGGAGCAGTAAAGGGGGTTTGGGGGGTAATAAAGGGGGTTTGGGGGGCAGTAAAGGGGGTTTGGGGGGCAATAAAGGGGGTTTGGGGGGTAATTAAGGGGGTTTGGGAGGCAATAAAGGGGGTTTGGGGGTAATAAAGGGCATTTGGGAGGCAATAAAGGGGGTTTGCGGGGTAATAAAGGGGGTTTGGGGGGCAATAAAGGGGGTTTGGGGGGCAGTAAAGGGGGTTTGGGGGGTAATAAAGGGGGTTTGGGGGGTAATTAAGGGGGTTTGGGGGGCAATTAAGGGGGTTTGGGGGGCAATAAAGGGGGTTTGGGGGTAATTAGGGGGGTTTGGGGGGCAATAAAGGGGGTTTGGGGGGTAATTGAGGGGTAAATAAGGGTTTGGGGGGTAATTAAGGGGGGTGATTAGGGGTGGGGGGGTAATTAGGGGTGGGGGGGGTAATTAGGGGGGGCAATTAGGCCTCACCCAGGCGCGGGGGGGGGCGGCGCGGGGGGGGGCTCCGGGGCCCAGGCAGCCGGGGTGGAAGCAGCGGCGGCAGCGGGAGCATTCCAGCAGCGGCTGCACCAGTATAAACCAGTATGAACCAGTATAAACCGGTACGAACCAGTATGAACCAGTATCAACCAGTATCAACCAGTATGGAGCGGTGGCACCCGGGGAGGGGGGCTTCTAGGGTCACCTCCTACCCCCCTCGAGCACCTCAACATCCCCCCCCCCCCCCCCAACCCAGCACCCAAGGGCCCTCCCAGTATGAACCAGTATCAACCAGTATAAACCAGTATCAACCAGTATGAACCAGTATCAACCAGTATCAACCAGTATGAACCAGTATCAACCAGTATGAACCAGTACGGAGCGGTGGCACCCGGGGGGGGGGGCTTCTAGGGTCACCTCCTACCCCCCTTGAGCACCTCAACATCCCCCCCCCCCCCAACCCAGCACCCAAGGGCCCTCCCAGTATGAACCAGTATGAACCAGTATGAACCAGTATCAACCAGTATCAACCAGTATGAACCAGTATCAACCAGTATCAACCAGTACGGAGCGGTGGCACCCGGGGAGGGGGGGCTTCTAGGGTCACCTCCTACCCCCCTCGAGCACCTCAACATCCCCCCCCCAACCCAGCACCCAAGGGCCCTCCCAGTATGAACCAGTATGAACCAGTATGAACCAGTATGAACCAGTATGAACCAGTACGGAGTGGTGGCACCCGGGGAGGGGGGCTTCTAGGGTCACCTCCTACCCCCCTCGAGCACCTCAACATCCCCCCCCCCCCCCCCCAACCCAGCACCCAAGGGCCCTCCCAGTATGAACCAGTATGAACCAGTATGGATTAGAGACCCACCCCCCCCCAGCACCCAAGGGCCCTTTGGTCCCATTGATCCCATTGACCCCATTGATCCCTCTGCCCCCCAAGTCCCCATTGATCCCATTGACCCCATTGATCCCTCTGCCCCCCAAGTCCCCATTGATCCCATTGACTCCATTGATCCCTCTGCCCCCCAAGTCCCCATTGATCTCATTGATCCCCCTGCCCGCTGGGTCCCCCCAAGCCCCCCAAGTCCCCATTGATCCCATCAATCCCATCACCCCCCAGTTCCACCCCCAGTCCCCCGAGCCCCCCAAGTCCCCATTGATCCCATCGATCCCATCACCCCCCAGTTCCACCCCCAGTCCCCCGGGTCCCCCAAGTCCCCATTGATCCCATTGATCCCATCGCCCCCCACGTCCCCATCGCCCCCCAAGTCCCCATTGATCCCATCGCCCCCCAAGTCCCCATTGACCCCATCGCCCCCCAGGTCCCCATCGCCCCCCAAGTCCCCATCGACCCCATCGCCCCCCAGGTCCCCATTGGTGCATTCGCCCCCATCGCCCCCCAAGTCCCCATTGACCCCATCGCCCCCCAGGTCCCCATCGCCCCCCAAGTCCCCATTGACCCCATCGCCCCCCAAGTCCCCATCGACCCCATCACCCCCCAGGTCCCCATTGGTGCCATCGCCCCCATTGCCCCCCAAGTCCCCATTGACCCCATCACCCCCCAAGTCCCCATTGATCCCATTGATCCCATCGCCCCCCACGTCCCCATCGCCCCCCAAGTCCCCATTGACCCCATCGCCCCCCAGGTCCCCATCGCCCCCCAAGTCCCCATTGACCCCATCGCCCCCCAAGTCCCCATTGACCCCATCGCCCCCCAAGTCCCCATCGCCCCCCAAGTCCCCATCGACCCCATCGCCCCCCAAGTCCCCATCGACCCCATCGCCCCCCAGGTCCCCATTGGTGCCATCGCCCCCATTGCCCCCCAAGTCCCCATTGATCCCATTGATCCCATCACCCCCCAAGTCCCCATTGATCCCATTGATCCCATCGCCCCCCAGGTCCCCATCGCCCCCCAAGTCCCCATTGATCCCATCGCCCCCCAAGTCCCCATCGACCCCATCGCCCCCCAGGTCCCCATTGGTGCATTCGCCCCCATCGCCCCCCAAGTCCCCATTGACCCCATCGCCCCCCAGGTCCCCATCGCCCCCCAAGTCCCCATTGACCCCATCGCCCCCCAAGTCCCCATTGACCCCATCAACCCCCAGGTCCCCATCGCCCCCCAGGTCCCCACTGATCCCATTGCCCCCCAAGTCCCCATCGACCCCATCGCCCCCCAAGTCCCCATTGACCCCATCGCCCCCCAGGTCCCCATCGCCCCCCAAGTCCCCATTGCCCCCCAAGTCCCCATCGACCCCATCGCCCCCGAGGTCCCCATCGCCCCCCAAGTCCCCATCGCCCCCCAAGTCCCCATCGACCCCATCGCCCCCCAGGTCCCCATTGGTGCCATCGCCCCCCATCGCCCCCCAAGTCCCCACCGAGCCCGTGTCCCCCCGTTTCCGCGGCCCGTGTCCCCCACCCTGTGGGGGCTCCCCCTGCGTGCGCAGGCCTGACAGGCCTTGCAGCGGCGGCAGCTCCAGCGCTCGCCCCGCGCCGGCGCCTCCTCGGCCCCCAGGCAGAAGGCGTGGAAGGGCTGGCAGCAAACCTGGCACAGCACCAGCTGCGGGGAGACGCAGAGAAACGGGGCTCAGAACCCCCAAAAACGCCCCCGAGCCCCTCCCAATCGCAAAAAAAAACCCCGAAAAAACAGCCCGGCACCTTCGAAAACCAGCCCCAAACCTCCCCCGAACAGCCCGAAACGCCAAAAAGCAGCCGCAAAACTCCCCCAAACGCCCCAAAACCTCCCCAAGCCGGAAAAAAAATCCCCAAAAACGGCTAAAACCTTCCAAAAATTGCCCCAAATCTTACAAAAAGGGCTCAAAATAATCAAAAAGAGCCAAAAACCTTCTGAAAAGAGCGTGGAACTTCCCCAAAGCAGCTCAGAATGATGAAAAATAGCCCCAAAACTCCCCAAAACGCCCCAAAACCTCCCCAAGCCGGAAAAAAAATCCCAAAAAACGGCTAAAACCTTCCAAAAATTGCCCCAAATCTTACAAAAAGGGCTCAAAACATTCAGAAAGAGCCAAAAACCTTCTGAAAAGAGCGTGGAACTTCCCCAAAGCAGCTCAGAATGATGAAAAATAGCCCCAAAACTCCCCAAAACGCCCCAAAACCTCCCCAAGCCGGAAAAAAAAATCCCAAAAAACGGCTAAAACCTTCCAAAAATTGCCCCAAATCTTACAAAAAGGGCTCAAAATAATCAAAAAGAGCCAAAAACCTTCTGAAAAGAGCGTGGAACTTCCCCAAAGCAGCTCAGAATGATGAAAAACAGCCCCAAAACTCCCCAAAACCTCCTCTAATCGGAAAAAAAATTGCAAAAAACAGCAAAAACCTTCCAAAAATTGCCCCAAATCCTATAAAAAGGGCTCAAAACATTCAAAAAGAGCCAAAAACCTTCTGAAAAGAGCGTGGAATCTCCCCAAAGCAGCTCAGAATGATGAAAAATAGCCCCAAAACTCCCCAAAACCTCCTCTAATCGGAAAAAAAATTACAAAAACAGCAAAAACCTTCCAAAAATTGCCCCAAATCTTATAAAAAGGGCTCAAAATATTCAAAAAGAGCCAAAAACCTTCTGAAAAGAGCGTGGAACTTCCCCAAAGCAGCTCAGAATGATGAAAAATAGCCCCAAAACTCCCCAAAACGCCCCAAAACCTCCCCAAGCCGGAAAAAAATTCCCAAAAAACGGCTAAAACCTTCCAAAAATTGCCCCAAATCTTACAAAAAGGGCTCAAAACATTCAGAAAGAGCCAAAAACCTTCTGAAAAGAGCGTGGAACTTCCCCAAAGCAGCTCAGAATGATGAAAAATAGCCCCAAAACTCCCCAAAACCTCCTCAAATCGGAAAAAAAATTGCAAAAAACAGCAAAAACCTTCCAAAAATTGCCCCAAATCTTACAAAAAGGGCTCAAAACATTCAAAAAGAGCCAAAAACCTTCTGAAAAGAGCGTGGAATCTCCCCAAAACAGCTCAGAATGATGAAAAATAGCCCCAAAACTCCCCAAAACCTCCTCTAATCGGAAAAAAAATTGCAAAAACAGCAAAAACCTTCCAAAAATTGCCCCAAATCTTATAAAAAGGGCTCAAAACATTCAGAAAGAGCCAAAAACCTTCTGAAAAGAGCGTGGAACTTCCCCAAAGCAGCTCAGAATGATGAAAAATAGCCCCAAAACTCCCTAAAACGGCCCAAAACGTCTTCAAATCGGAAAAAAAATTGCAAAAAACGGCTAAAATCTTCCAAAAATTGCCCCAAATCTTATAAAAACGGCTCAAAACATTCAAAAAGAGCCAAAAACCTTCTGAAAAGAGCGTGGAATCTCGCCAAAACAGCCCCAAACCTTCTAAAATTAGACAAAACCGTCTAAAAATAGACAGAAATCTTCAAAAAGAGCCCAAAATCTCCCCCAAATAGAGGAAAATCTCCCCCAAATAGCCCCAAATCCTCTCAAAATAGACAAAATCTTCGAAAAAGAGCCAAAAATCTTCGAAAAAGAGCAAAAAATGTTCGAAAAAGAGCAAAAATCTACGAAAAAGAGCAAAAAATCTTCGAAAAATAGCCCCGAACCTTCCAAAAATAGAGGAAAATCCCGAAAAATAGCCCCGAACCTTCCAAAAATAGAGGAGAATCCCGAAAAATAGCCCCGAACCTTCCAAAAATAGAGGAGAATCCCGAAAAATAGCCCCGAACCTTCCAAAAATAGAGGAAAATCCCGAAAAATAGCCCCGAACCTTCCAAAAATAGAGGAAAATCCCGAAAAATAGCCCCGAACCTTCCAAAAATAGAGGAGAATCCCGAAAAATAGCCCCGAACCTTCCAAAAATAGAGGAGAATCCCGAAAAATAGCCCCGAACCTTCCAAAAATAGAGGAAAATCCCGAAAAATAGCCCCGAACCTTCCAAAAATAGAGGAGAATCCCGAAAAATAGCCCCGAACCTTCCAAAAATAAAGGAGAATCCCGAAAAATAGCCCCGAACCTTCCAAAAAGAGAGGAGAATCCCGAAAATAGCCCCGAACCTTCCAAAAATAGTGGAGAATCCCCAAAAATAGCCCCGAACCTTCCAAAAATAGAGGAGAATCCTGAAAAATAGCCCCGAACCTTCCAAAAAGAGAGGAAAATCCCGAAAAATAGCCCCGAACCTTCCAAAAAGAGAGGAGAATCCCGAAAAATAGCCCCGAACCTTCCAAAAATAGAGGAAAATCCCGAAAAATAGCCCCGAACCTTCCAAAAATAGAGGAGAATCCCGAAAAATAGCCCCGAACCTTCCAAAAATAGAGGAGAATCCCAAAAAATAGCCCCGAACCTTCCAAAAAGAGAGGAAAATCCCGAAAAATAGCCCCGAACCTTCCAAAAATAGAGGAGAATCCCGAAAAATAGCCCCGAACCTTCCAAAAAGAGCGGAGAATCCCAAAAAATAGCCCCGAACCTTCCAAAAATAGAGGAGAATCCCGAAAAATAGCCCCGAACCTTCCAAAAATAGAGGAGAATCCCGAAAAATAGCCCCGAACCTTCCAAAAATAGAGGAGAATCCCCAAAAATAGCCCCGAACCTTCCAAAAATAGAGGAGAATCCCGAAAAATAGCCCCGAACCTTCCAAAAATAGAGGAGAATCCCCAAAAATAGCCCCGAACCTTCCAAAAATAGAGGAGAATCCCGAAAAATAGCCCCGAACCTTCCAAAAATAGAGGAGAATCCCGAAAAATAGCCCCGAACCTTCCAAAAATAGAGGAAAATCCCGAAAAATAGCCCCGAACCTTCCAAAAATAGAGGAGAATCCCAAAAAATAGCCCCGAACCTTCCAAAAATAGAGGAGAATCCCGAAAAATAGCCCCGAACCTTCCAAAAATAGAGGAGAATCCCGAAAAATAGCCCCGAACCTTCCAAAAAGAGAGGAGAATCCCAAAAAATAGCCCCGAACCTTCCAAAAATAGAGGAGAATCCCCAAAAATAGCCCCGAACCTTCCAAAAATAGAGGAGAATCCCGAAAAATAGCCCCGAACCTTCCAAAAATAGAGGAGAATCCCGAAAAATAGCCCCGAACCTTCCAAAAATAGAGGAGAATCCCGAAAAATAGCCCCGAACCTTCCAAAAATAGAGGAGAATCCCGAAAAATAGCCCCGAACCTTCCAAAAATAGAGGAAAATCCCCAAAAATAGCCCCGAACCTTCCAAAAATAGAGAATCCCGAAAAATAGCCCCGAACCTTCCAAAAATAGAGGAGAATCCCGAAAAATAGCCCCGAACCTTCCAAAAAGAGAGGAGAATCCCAAAAAATAGCCCCGAACCTTCCAAAAATAGAGGAGAATCCCCAAAAATAGCCCCGAACCTTCCAAAAATAGAGGAGAATCCCGAAAAATAGCCCCGAACCTTCCAAAAATAGAGGAGAATCCCGAAAAATAGCCCCGAACCTTCCAAAAATAGAGGAGAATCCCCAAAAATAGCCCCGAACCTTCCAAAAATAGAGAATCCCGAAAAATAGCCCCGAACCC